>JARHVA010005193.1:815000-857500 GCA_037957365.1 Torreya grandis | reverse complement strand
TTTTTTATGTTTGATTCTAATGTATAAAGTGTTTTATGTGTCCCTTATCATATAGTTGACATGCCTTCTATCATAAATTTTGTTGAACATTGTCATTGATTAAGGGAGAGATTGTTAAGCATTGTCATTGACTATTGAGCTTTGCTATTAAATGTTATCATTGATTTCAAAGGTTCTTATGAAGATGCATGGTTATTTCATTGATGTCAATATAATATCACTGATGTCAAAGGTTCTTGTGCAAATGCCTTGTCAAGTAAGCCTTGAGGTATGTGTATGAATGAGTTCTATTTTGAGCATAATGAGTGTTGTTGATGTGATGAAAGAATATTGTTTGAAGAATGTTTTAATGTTAGCTTGAGTGAAATCATTAAGAAGCAGCATGGGTGAGTACAAGATAGTATAACAAGTGTAAATCATCTTGTAATGCTTTGTCTAGACCTTGCGAGATGGTATTTACAGGTGGCATGATGATATGAGTGAGCTTCAAAGAAGAAGTTGTGTGATATGAAGATATGTGTAACTAATTTTGTAGATGCTCTAAATGAGATAAAAAGATGAGAATGCTCTAAAGAATACTTGAAAGTGTTTGATCATGAGAGAGATTTTTTTAGGTTGTACATGAGGTTTTGACGACCTTACAATTGATCAAAAGGTTAGCTATGAATATCTATGTTTGTAGCTTTGAATATTCTATGAAGATCCCAGTTGTACTCTGAAGATCTGTAAGTTGCTATAAATAATTACTAATGAAATTATGAAGAAGAGTAAGTGTATGAGGTTTCTTAAGCATACATAAGAGACATTGAAACTTATGAAATTTTCAAGGTGAAGTATAAAGGGTCGATACAAGGTCATATTCAAGGATTAATAAGACTTGCAGGTCAAGGCTTAAAAAGCAAGAAGAGAGATGGTGGCCAGATGAGGTAACAAGATCAGTTTCCATGGCATGAGTGAGTAGGTGAACATTGATAGAGGTGAGTCTATTTTTTAAGTATGTGCGTGAATTTTTAGGTCATAATTTGTAATAAAAGACTTGAAAAGTATTTCAAGGTTTTTCAAGTGCATAGAATGAAGAGTTATCTACCTGAGAAGGTTTTCTTAGTGCTCGTTGGCGTATGTATCATCTACATGATATCCTAAGTTGATCATGGTAGATGAGTAAGGTTTCTTGATCAAATTTTTAAGTATTGGTTTTTGGAAAGAGGATCTAAGTTTTATGAATGATTGTTAAGACTGAAAGTTAGTCTAAACCCTCATAAAACCCTAATAGTGACCTGATGTTGAAGATCTTGTTCTACAGAGATCATAACAATTTGATATGGTAAAAAGAGTGATTGGATGTTATATTCAACTCTCCAAGTAAGATTGGTTTCTCAGGTGAGTGAGCAGACCCTATAGAAAAGTGCTTGTCTTTTAAAAATTTATTATAGAAGATAGAGTTGACTGAGTCAAAGTTGCTATGTGGATGAAGATAAAAGTATGATACTTCAAATTTATTTTTGTAAAAATTTACATACATATTCTATATCTCAGGTGTGAAAATTTGGTGATCCAAGTTAGCCACTGGCTAACAGACCTAGTGGTGCAGACAGTAAGGAAATCAGACATATGTGAGAAGTTGTTTCCTGATGTGTTTTCATGTGAGAGTGATGAATTGAAATTCATGATGATTATTTTTGAGTCTTTAATGATCTATCCATACTTTTTATAATCTTGTAAGTCAATGTAATAGGTTGAATCATTGAATCCAAAATGGTTTATCTGGCTAAGTAGAGTCTGTAAGAGAGAAGGTCAATAAATTGGTTTGTAAGACCAATAGTTTCATTAAATCCCATGATCTAATTGATTGAGGTTGATTTGAGGATGTTATAAGATCTTGTTCATGCATTTAAATCCCTTTAATATATTCAATCATGTGTCAGATGTTCATGTTTCCTTGACTATGTTTTGGAGTCAGTTGGTAGTTCTGAGTGAACATCTTGCAGAGAAGTGTTTGAGTCTATTTACCCTGATTTGAAGCATAAGATGAAGTTTTTTATGACCCTTAGGTCATGAGGATTCTAAATATGTAATTTTTTGTCATAATTATTTTTAAAAATTGAGTATATGCCTCAGTTATTCAAGACAACATTTTTGTATATTGTAGGGCTTTTATAAGCAATGATTTGAAGAAGGGTTCAAGTGATAGTTGGACCTAAAAGGTATTATGGGCCTAAATTAAAGTTATATAAGGCATATTAGAGTGGCATATAAATTTTTACTTCTGTGTGAGGTGTTTGGATATGCTTCAAGAAATATCAAAGGGTAACATATTGTTAAAAAGGCCTATTAGGTCTCCATAAGCCTAAAAGAGGAATAAGGGCTAATTGATGTATGGCCAACCTATTGTGTTAATTGATTTATGATTGAGGAATATTATTTTATTATGATAATACCTATTTATGGTTGACCTAATTTATTTGAATGTGGCTGACTAATAAATATATGATCAAGTGACTTGTATAAAAGCAACGCAGTTTATGCTTATAAGATGTTAAGTGTGGCAGGATAAAAGAAAATAAGTGAATGATATAGATAATTGGTGAGGACAAATAGGTCATAAATACCAGCATATAAATTTTATGAATATCTAACATAGGTTCTACATATGATTATCAAGGTCAAAATACCTAATCAAGCCATGAAGAGGGTTAGTTGAGCGA
The DNA here is from genome assembly GCA_037957365.1 of Torreya grandis. NCBI lineage: Eukaryota > Viridiplantae > Streptophyta > Pinopsida > Cupressales > Taxaceae > Torreya > Torreya grandis. The sequence continues at coordinate 854,795 of JARHVA010005193.1, read as the reverse complement.
AGAAGGTTGAAGGCCATTTTGAGAGGGACAGAAGTGAAAAAAGAGATAAAAGAGTAGATAATCATCTATTTTATAAGTAAAAAGTGTTTCTAAATGTGATCAAACAATTAGGTGGTTTATTTGGTGTTGATTCATCTAGGGGATTGGTGCCTCCTTGCAAGTAGGTGCTTGTTAAAGCCTAGTTGAGTTGGTGTTAACCTATTTGGGGTTGGTACTCCATGTGAATTTGAGGTTTCAATAAATATTGATGTTTATATTATAAGACTATATTCCATTTTCTTCATCAATGAGTTTTCTGCCCCTATAGGGTTTCCCATGTATATTCTATGTTCATATGTTTAATGCTCTTATGATTTGTGTTAGGTTGTGGAGCTAAAAGCTTCAACTGTTGCAAACATGGAGGAGGTTGTTGAGTTCCAGGGAGACCGGCATCGGTAGGTTATAGTGCAGAAGGCAACCGACATCGGCAGGTGTGAACTGAAGACAACCGGCATTGGCAGGAGGTTGGCCGACGTCGGTCACCTCCAAGCAAATAGGGACTGACATCAATCACCTGTGGCAGTTCCAGAACTATTCGTTGCATGGACAGTTAGTTCGTTGAACTGAGAGTTTGCATGTAAAGGCTAATTATATTCTTGAGTTGCGTGTCTAATTATTGTAATTAAAAATGTCTAATTATTGTATGCATGAGATCTATATAATAGACTCATAGGTTGTATTGTAAAAGTGTGCTAGAAAGCCATAGAGCTTGAAGAGAGAGCTAGAGTAGCTCCTCCTAGTTCCAAAGGGGTGCTGAGTGTGTATGATCAGGGAGAGTTGCAGGTTGTGCAAGTTTTACTAGGAGATCCACCAGGGTACTGGTTGAAGAATCATGAGGACTTGGTGAGGCAAGGACAAGGGTTCTTCAGGGTGTAGAGATATCTACATGGTAAGTAAGGTCTGTTGATTTGCAGGTGGCAGCAAGGAAAGGGAGATCTACTTGGAGTACGATTGTGTACTTGGTGTACTGGCAGCATTGTTACTGACTGGTGGAGGTGAACAACAACTCTATATTTGAGTTGATTGTTGGGACCGTGAGAGAGAGGGAAGAAGTCCTTAAGGTGTGGCAAGCCTTAGAGGTGGAAGAAGAAGTGGCATCTTCTTTATTGTATTTTCTTCTGAGTGATTATTAATACAAATGTGTATTGTCTCTCATATCCTGTGTTGTTTCATATTTCTAGTTACTTATCATTCTGGTTAAATTTTGTGTTTAGTTGTTAATACAAGGTAATCATATATACTCTTATTGGGGAGAGTAAGATCCTGACAGTTGGTATCAGAGCCTGGTTGTAGGTTTTAGAGCTTGATACCACTTGATAGAGCTTTTAGTTGGGTTGACTAACAGGTGGTTCAGATCTGGTTAGTGTTTGTTGATTACAGGTTACTCATAGGGGTTTTGATTGAGTGGGAGTATAGCAATGGTAGAAGAAAGTAAGCTACGAATGGAGAAACTGAATAGCACGAATGGTCTGATTGATGGAAAGAAAGAGCAGGGAAAAGAAGATTATTGGTCGGTAGAAGATCAGCGTGTAGAAGTAGATGTTACAGGGGTTGTTGCATAGGTTACTCTAGATAAAGTAGAATCTTGGTTTACAGATTCTTTTGCCTCTTTCCATGCAGCCCAAAATAGAGCATCTTTTCATGGGTATGTCTTTGGAGACTTTGGAGAGATTTATTTAGGGGTTGGTGAGCCTTGTCAGATTATTGGCAAAGGAGAAGTGAAGCTGAAATTGTAGACAGATAACACACAGGTGTTGAATGAGGTCATGCAGGTATGAGTCTTGGAGATGAGTCTAATTTCTTCAGGAAAGTTGGGTGATGAGAGATGCACAGTAACTCTCACAGCGGATGCACTTGAATTAGACGGTGGTAAGAAAGTAAGTATCCTTTATCTATCTACTTATATTACTGATTCACCTTCTGTTGCAGAGATGTGGCTTTGTAGGCTTGGTTACATATGTAAGAAAGGAATGCATGTTCTTAAGCGGAAGACATATATCTTTGATAAACTTAAGAACTGAAAAGCCTTGGTGTTTATGGAGGAGATGACGGACAGAGATCAGCTGAGAGGACTGAATTATTTTGAGCAGGGCTATGTTAATTTGAATAGGGTTTCGACCCAAAAGGAGCTCGCAGGTAAAAAGTCATCACTCACAGGTGAACACAGGTACCGATGTCAGTCAGGAGGAACCGACGTCGAACAGATAGGTACCGATGTCAGTCATGTGCAAATCAGTAGAGTCGGTGGTGTCGGGCAGTAGGAACTGACATCGGTCAGACAAGAACTGACGTCGACAAGGGGTACACCGGCGTCAGTCAGAAAACTGATGTCGACAGACAGAGTCAGTCATAGGGGATCGACGTCGGTCGGGTGCAGATTGGGAGATGGCTGAGATCAGTCACTGAAACAGATGTTGGGCGGACAGCAAGCTGTCAAGGAGTCTCAAATGCCCATATGGAGGACTTAAAGAGTAAGTGGACCTCATATTCATTGTTCACCTTCTTATTTGTTGCTTACTGATGGTCAAGAACCAGGAAGATGTGAATATGCAATGCAGGTAGAATCTAGAAACAGTGGGAGCTTGGCATGGATGAGGAATGTGATTCCTTGGAGAAGAACCAAACAAGGGTTTGTTGGTGGAGTTGTCAGCTAGAAGAAAGCACTGAGAGAGGAATGGATTCCCAAGTTAAAGAAGAGAGTGGATGGATACGTGAGACGAAAGGCCAGGTATATGGTCTTGAGGAAGCTGTAGGACAGTGGTACAGGTTTTGACAGGTGGATGACAAAGCAGGGCTTTAGTCAATGTCAGTGTAATCATTGTGTTTGTCTTACCAGGTGGATGATGAGTCGTGACATTATTCTATTATTGTATGTGGATGGTATACTAGTTACAGGTTCAGACATATAGGGTTTTGCTGAGCTAAGGGTAAGGTTAGTTTAGTGGCATGTCATGAGGAATTTGGAGCAGCAAAATTCTTTGGCATAAGAGACATGGAGATTTTTTGTCTCGAGTGGGAGCTAATGTGAAGAAGGTGTTGGCGAGGTTCAAGATGCAGGATGCAAAATCAGTAAGCACACTAAGGGCTGGACAGTTCAAGCTGAGCTTAGAACAGTGTTCGAAATCACATGAGGTCTAGTGTAGGCTTGAGTTTTCCCAAGCAGTGGGAGTTGTCAGAGAGTTTGGAACCAATTCGTAGAAGAAGTACTAGAGGGCAGTTCAGTGGATTCTCAGGTATCTGAGAGGGACTAGCAACAGGTTAACTTGTTATGCAGGGTTAAGGACTTCACTACATGGATATGTAGGTTCGGATGTGGCAGGTTACTTGGATGACAGGAAAGGCATCACAGGGTGTGTGGTGGGTGGTCTTCAAGATGGAGCTTGAAGAGGGATACAAGCCAGGAAACAAATTAGATGGTGTACAGGTACAAGTATAGTTATAGCTACTTATCTCCAAGTGGGAGATTGTTAGGTTGTGGAGCTAAAAGCTTCAACTGTTGCAAACATGGAGGAGGTTGTTGAGTTCCAGGGAGACCGGCATCGGCAGGTTATAGTGCAGAAGGCAACCGACATCGGCAGGTGTGAACTAAAGACAACCGGCATCGGTAGGAGGTTGGCCGACGTCGGTCACCTCCAGGCAAACAAGGACCGACGTCAGTCACCTGTGGCAGTTCCAGAACTATTCGTTACACGAACAGTTAGTTCGTTGAACCGAGAGTTTGCATGTAAAGGCTAATTATAGTCTTGAGTTGTGTGTCTAATATTGTAATTTAAAATGTCTAATTATTGTATGCATGAGATCTATATAATAGACTCATAGTTTGTATTGTAAAATTGTGCTAGAAAGCCATTGAGCTTGAAGAGAGAGCTAGAGTAGCTCCTCCTAGTTCCAAAGGGGTGCTGAGTGTGTATGATCAAGGAGAGTTGCAGGTTGTGCAAGTTCTACTAGGAGATCCACCGGGGTACTGGTTGAAGAATCATGAGGACTTGGTGAGGCAAGGACAAGGGTTCTTCAGGGTGTAGAGATATCTACATGGTAAGTAAGGTCTGTTGATTTGCAGGTGGTAGCAAGGAAAGGGAGATCTACTTGGAGTACGGTTGTGTACTTGGTGTACTGGCAGCATTGTTACTGACTGGTGGAGGTGAACAAAAACTCTATATTTGAGTTGATTGTTGAGACCGTGAGAGAGAGGGAAGAAGTCCTTGAGGTGTGGCAAGCCTTAGAGGTGGAAGAAGAAGTGGCATCTTCTTTATTGTATTTTCTTCTGAGTGATTATTAATACAATTGTGTATTGTCTCTCATATCCTGTGTTGTTTCATATTTCTAGTTACTTATCATTCTGGTTAAATTCCGTGTTTAGTTGCTAATATAAGGTAATCATATATACTCTTATTGGGGAGAGTAGGATCCTGACAATTTGATGTTTATGATTGCTAAGATGTAGATGTATGTTAGAATGGTTCATAAATATTTAAGTGGAATTGAATGAAAATTTTTGAAGACTGATTCACCCCCCCTCTCATTCATCTTATTTCCAACAATTGGTATCAGATCAAGTCCTTTGGAGTAGGTTTGAAAGCCTAAAGGAGATCCTAAGAAGCAAGGATGACCAGTCAGCAAGATCAAGATAGTTTCTCTTCCAGTAAGGCCCCATTATTCAATGGATCTAACTATACCTTTTGAAATGTCAAAATAAAGATATATTTGATGTCACATGGATATGATATTTGGCAGTCAGTTATGGATGGCTATATTTCACCTGTAATTCCACTAATAGATGCAACAAGTAAGAAGGCAAGTGAAAATAACTCCAAGGCATTAAATGCCATTATATGTGGCCTATCAGAGGTAGAGCTTGTAAAGGTAATGCATTGTGTTTCAGCTAAAGACATAAGGGAAAAATTGAAGACCATCTATGAAAGAGACACCAAGGGGAAGATGGACATGTTACAGACCCATAAAAGACAGTTTGAAGTCTGAGGATGAATAAAGATGAAACTATTGCATGAAGAATAAGTGAAAGATTTTATTGTTCTCTAAAAGGTATTGAGATCACTCAATCCTAAGTTTGATTCTAAAGTACCTGTAGTAAAAAAGATGCAAGATTTGGACAAGCTAGAGATGGATGGGTTTCATGGCATATTGACTTCCTATGAGATGAGATCAAATTAAGGAAGACCTCTTAATAAGGAAGTTGATTTCAAGGTTGAAAATAATTCAAAGGATAATAAGGTCAAAGATGAGGTATGTATAGTTATTGATGATGATGAACTCATAGTTATGTTTTCTAGGAAGTTGAGGTTTGGCTATAGAAATTACAAGGGTAAGTTACACTTAAAATGTTTTAGTTTTAGTAAGATTGGTCAATTTACATCCAAGTGTCCCAACAAGGACATATCTGAGCATAATGAAGAACATGATGAATCTCATGAAGATGACAGAAAGACCTATAAGTCTGAAAAGAAAAAGAGAGATTTCAAGAAGAATTAAGGAAGGAAAGGATCACTCAAGAATAAGAAAATATTCTATACCAAAGAATACAACTCATTTGATGTGAGTGATTCATACACATATGCTAATGATAATGTAAATAATGAATTTGAACATGAAAATAATGAAACTTTGTTCATAGGCATAGAATCAGATAATGAGGGTTGTTCAAATGGGAAAGACCTTATGATTAATGTAGAACCAAATGAAGAAGTATACTATGACAGTGAAGAAGGAGAAGTTGAAGTGGATCATGAGGTAGAAATGGTAGGTGCCTTAGAAGAATTGAAACTTGTGAAGAAGAACAAGAATCTTAAATCATTAATTTAGGATTATGAGGAGTAGATTAGATTGTTTGAAAAAAAGCTGAGCAGCACCTCCAAGGAGTATGAAGACATCATCCAAAAAGTTGAAACCCAGATAAAGATTATACTAACAAGCCTAAAATCTAAAGAGGAAGATTACAGTAGATATGAAACTGAAATAGAAACTTTGAAATCTAAATTGGATTAGACATCTAGACAGATGAAGATATTTATGAAATTTGAAAAGAGCACTGAGGCTCTAAATAATATCCTGAATAGTCAAAATTATGTAAGTGACAAGATATGTCTTGGATTCAAATAAGAATAAAAGAAGGCACCTCAAATTGAGAAGAATATTGTTGAAGACAAAAAGGTCAACATGAAAAGATCTATCAGATAGCCCAGTGCTACAAGGTATGGTAGTTATTTTAATGGCATTGTTTTACATGCAGTTAGTTTGGTCATATAGCAAGGGAATGTAGAAGACCTTTCAAGAATGAGTACTCATAGAACTATGGAAGAAGAAGCAACTGGTCAAAGAAAGATCATAGTCATCATCAGTCAAATGGTATGTACAAGGTGGTCTGTTACAACTGTCATAATGTAGGACATATTGCAAGATTATGTCTTAACAGAGTTAGAAGGTCATCCAATCAAGATACGGAGGTTCATAGTCATGCCACTAAGAAAAGGATAAATAAGTCAGACTCTATAAATAAGGTAAAGATGAAGCAAAATACTAAAGAAGAAGATTTTATGAAAGCTCAAAGTATAGATTGTGATTGATCAAGTAACATGTCAAGAGATAAAAGAGGTGTTGGTTCTCATATGATTGATCAAAGTAGTAAGACTGAAGAATTAACTAAGAAGAAGAAGGATGACAAGGTGAGTCATGATCAACTCATAAACCAAGGTGAGATGTTTACTACTATAGAGCATAAATTAGAAGTGAAGGAATGTCAAGAAAACTTGTTATTTACATGTGTTATAAAGGTTGTTAAATAAAATAAGAAGGATGACAAGGTGGATTATGAAAAGGTAAAACCTAAATTGATAGTCAAATCTATAAGAATGTTGAATGATATTCAGTCTTGTAAAGATATGGAGATCTGGAAATCTCCTAAGTTCATATTATTTTAAGTGACCTATGAAAAGGGGTGGCTCCATTAAGCTTCACGGAGACATTCTTCTATGAAAAAAAACATGAGGTTAAAGTCAAAGAAGCTCTGAAGACAAAAAGTAAACAATTGGTATATAAGAGGTAATATTTTGATATTTGTTTGTATATTTGACCCTGATTTATGAAGACAAAGGGGGAAGTCCCTATTTCTTCATTTGGTATCTAACATGGGATAACCGTGTGTATGGTCAAGAGTTTGGTATCTTCTTTTACCATGTCAAGAAAGGTATGTGATCTTGAGTTTCTAGTTCTTATAAAAGAAGATATGCTTGGTTTAAGGGGGATCTTGGTAGCTCTATTTTATTTGTCAATAAAGTGATTGCTTTTTGATATATATGGAGATGAGGAGAGATTATCAGAGATGCTTCATAAACTTTGTTTGTTGAGTTTTTATTGAATCAGTTGGGAGAGTGACCTGATTGAGAATTTTTTGAGAATGGTTATCATAAGTGGTTTTCATAGTTTCTAAAGACTGTGGGTCATCTAGTGTCCTTGAGAGATAGTATCAACTCATAGGGAGAAGAGTGTGATTTTAGTAGTTGTACATGATCATTGAGTCTATTGCTAATAAAAGCATGGTGTATGTTTGGTTTGAAGGGGATATATTCAAGTTATTAACTAAGCTTGATATGTATTGAAGTGGTTTTATAATCTGAGTTCATTTTGAAAGAGATGATAATTATGGAAGACCTTTGTCATTAATGTCAAAGGGGGAGAAAGATTAAAAAAAAATTAAAAATGAGAAAGATCAAAAAATGTGAGAAAAGGGGTAAGATCAGAAAGGGTTAGAAAGAAAAGGAAAGAACAAGTTCTAACAAAGGATTGACATTAATAAGTGGTTAGTAAAAGTTTTCTAAGTGTGTTTACCATTAATGACAAAGGGGGAGATTGTTGAACATTGTCATTGATTAAGGGAGATATTGTTGAGCATTGAAATTGAGTGTTAAGCTTTGATATTTAATGTTGTCATTGATGTCAAAGGTTCTTATGAAGCTAAATGGTTCTTTCATTGATATTAATCGAACATCATTGATGTCAAAGGTTCTTATGAAAATTCCTGGTCAAGTAAGCCTTGAGGTATGTATACAAATGAGTTATGTTGCCATCATAATGAGTGTTGTTTGTGATGAAATAATATTGCTTAAAGAATGTTCTAATGTAAGCTTGAGTGAAATCATTGAAAATTAGCATGAGTTAGTATAGGTTAGTACAACAAGTGTAAAGCATTTTATAATTATTTGTCTAGACCTTGTAGATGATATTTATAGGTGGCATGGTGATATGAGTGAGCTCTAAAGAAGAAGATGTGTGCTCTAAAGATCTATGTAAGCAGTTATGAAGATGATCTAAATGAGATATGAAGATGAAAATTCTCTAAAGAACACTTGATAGTGTTTGAGCATGAGAGAGAATGTTTGATACTGTACATGAGGTGTTGAGGACATTAATTGATTAAAAGGTTAGCTCTGAAGATCTGTGGTTGTAGCTCTAAAGATGCTTCGAAGATCCTAGTTGTGTTCTAAATATCTGTAAGTTGCTTCGAAGAAGTTCTAAAGAGTGAATGTATGAGGTTGCTTGAGTATACACAAGAGACATTGAAACATAGGGAAGTTTCAAGGTGAATTCTATAAGGTGTCTAAAAGGTCAGATTCAAGGCTTAATAAGACTTGTAGGTCAAGGCTTAAAAAGCAGGAAGAGAGATGGTGGCCATATGAGGTAACATGGTCAATTTATATGACATGAGTGAGTAGGTAAACATTGACAGAGATGAGTCAAGTTGTTTTAAGTATGTGAATGAAGTTTCAATTCATGGTTTGCAAGAAAATGCTTGAAAAGTATTTCAAGGTTTCTCGAGTGTACAGAATAAAGAGTTGTCTACCTGAGAAGGTTTTATAAGTACTCATTGGCATGTGTAGTATCTACATGAGATCCTAATTTATTCATGATAGATGAGGAATGGTTCTATCTTGAATTTTAAAGCATTGGTTTCTAGAAAGAGGAGCTAAGTTTTATGAAGGATCGTTAAGACTAAAAGTTGATCTAAACCCTCATAACCCTAACAATGACCTGATGTTTAAGATCTTGTTTTAAAGAGCTCATAATGGTTTGATATGGTTAGATAATTTATTGAAACTTATATTAAAATCTCCCAAGGATCTCTAGGTAAGATTCGTTTCTTAGGTGAGTGAGTAGACCTTACAAAAAAGTGCTTGTCTTTTGAAATTTTGTTGTAAAAGACTAAGTTGACTGAGTCAAAGTTGATAAGTGGATGAAGATCAAAGTATGAGACTTTTAGTTTTTATTCATAAATATTTTTGGACAGGTTTTAGATATTAGGTGTGCAAATTTGGTGATCTAAGTTAGCCAGTCACTAACAAACCTAGTGGTGCAGATAGTAAGTAAATCAGACAGTTGTGAGAAGATGTTTCCTAATGTGTTTTCATGTGAGATTCATGCATTGAAATGAATGATGATGTTTTTTGGGTCTTGAATGATCTATCCATGCTTTTTAAAATCTTGGAAGTCAATGTAAGAGGTTGAATCATTGAAACCAAAATGGCTTATCTAGCTGAGTAGAGTCTGTAAGAGAGAAGGTCAACAGATTGGTCTGTAAGACCAATAGTTTTCATTAGATCCTATGATATTATTGATTGAGATTGATTTTAGGATGTTATAATATTTTTTTAATTCATTGAAATCCCTTGAATATATTCAATCATGTGTCACATGTTCATGTTTCCTTGACTATGTTTTGGAGTCAGTTCGCAGTTCTGAGTGAACATCTTGCAGAGAAGTGTTTGAGCCTATTTACCCTGATTTGAAGCATCAAATGAAGTTTGTGATTACCTTGAGTTTATGAGGATTATAAATATGTAATTTTTTGTCATGATTTTTTGTAAAAATTGATTATATGCATCAATTGTTCAAGACAGAGTTGTATATGCACAGGCCTTTTATAAGCAGTGATTTGAAGAAGGGTTCAAGTAGTAGTTGGACCTAAAAGGTATTATGGACATAAATTAAAGTTGGATAAGGTCTATTTAAGTGTATTATGACTTTTTCCTTTCATTTGAGGTGTTTTTATATGCTTCAAAAAAGGTCAAAGGGTAACGTGTTGTTAAGAAGGCCTATTAGGTCTTCATAAGCCTAAAAGAGGAATAAGGGTTAACTGATGTATGGCCGACCTATTATATTAATTGACTCATGATTAAGGCATGCTATTTTAATATGATAAGACCTATTCATGGTTTACCTAATTTATTTGAATGTGGCTAACTAAGAAAGATATGATCAAGTGACTTGTATAGAAGTAAGTCAGTGTAGGCTTATTTGATATGCTTAGAGGATGTTAAGTCTGGGAGAGCAGAAGAGAATAAGTGAATGATATAGATAATTTATGATAATAAGGAGGTCATGTGAACCATCATATAAATATTATGCATATCTAACATAGGTTTTGCATATGAGGATCAAGGTCAGAAGACCTAGTCAAGCCATGAAGAGGGCTAGTTGAGAGAAAAAGGTTGAAGACCAGTTTGAGAGGGATAGAAGTGAGCAAAGAGTTGAAGGAGTAGATCATCATTTGTTATAGAAGTAATAATGGTTTTTGAAGGTGATCAAACAATCAGGTGGTTGAGTTAGTGTTGAGTCATCTAGGGGATTAGTGCCTCCTTGCAAGTGGGTGATTGCTAAAGCCTTGATGAGTTAGTGATGAGCTAGTTGGGGTTGGTGCTCCATGTGAAGTTAGTGCTTCACTAAAGATAGATGTTTGTTTTATAGGAATATAAAAAATTTGCTTCATAATTAGGTTTTTTGTCCCTAGAGGGTTTCCCACGTATATGTTGTGTTCATGTGTTTCATGCTCTTACAATTTGATGCTTATGATTGCTAATATATACATGCATGTTAGAATGGTTCATAAATAGTTAAGTGGAATTGAATGAAAAGTTTTGAAGACTGATTCACCCCCCCCGCCCCCCGCCCCTCTTAGTCATCTTGTTTCCGACAAAACTTGTCTTATTCATATATTAGACGTGTTTTACATTTCCATGATCCATATGCAAATTTTTTTTGTTATTTTCCTCAATTTCAATTATTTATATCATGCATCTATTGGGGTGAAAATATTATATTCATTATTTACATTTCTATATCTTATTATTATGACGTTAAAATACTTATATCTTAAACCGACATGTGGCATAGTATTGTTGATTTTATAGCACATGCCATGGGCCAGTATGGGGCTAGTTATTCATAACAAACATGTTTTTATGGTTATATATTTGTATGTTATATACTATTGATTTCATTTCTTATCTTAAACATGATACATTTAATCTATTTATTTTGAGATGTGAGCTTTGTAGGTTTATCTCAAATCTAAAAAGGGGGCCATACATTCCATTGGTCATATTCTAATACATGCTTCTAGAGCATGTGCTTCACTATATCAAAATTTCAGTAAATTATTATTTTAAAGTAAACTCTTATTTTATTTAGTTTTTCTTGTAGAAGATGTACTCATATTAATTTAGCTACTCCCATAAAGGCATGTACTCAAGAATTCATTCAATATTATTATAATATCTTGATTTAAAATAGTACTAAAAATTATACTCAAAATTTTATCCAATACATTAGAAAGGTGTGGAGACCCAAATCTAATTAGGTACATAACTCTATTTCATTCCTCACCAAAATTAGGTAGAAGATGTACTCATATTAGTTTAGCTACTCCCATAAAGGCATGTACTCAAGAATTCATTCAATATTATTATAATATCTTGATTTAAAATAGTACTAAAAATTATACTCAAAATTTTATCCAATACATTAGAAAGGTGTGGAGACCCAAATCTAATTAGGTACATAACTCTATTTCATTCCTCACCAAAATTAAGTTTTTATTTCCATGTTTTCTAATTTTTGTTGATTATTATTGTTTGGCACTCACTTATGCATGTGTAGAAATAGAAATATTATTTTTGCATATTCCCACATACATCAACTTTTGTTTTATAGTTCTAGGAACACAAAATTTTGTATTTATATTATGTCTTATTTTCTACTTTTATATGTATATACAAACACGCTAGGCAAAATATAGGCACCTAAAAATGACCCCTATGCATTTCTTAGTCATTAAATTATATGATTTTAGAAAGCTTATGTACTTATTGATTATTGATCTAAATTAGATGTTATTGACACATTTATTGACTTTTGATTGCTCTCACACCATCTATTGACACCTTGCAAATGTTCCCTTATATCTCCTACCCAATTTCTCCCACCTCAAGCTCTGTGTTTAGAATGTCCTAATGTTTTGTACACTATGTATAGTTTTTGGACACCCCTTGGCCCGTTAGTGTTTTTCCTTTTGGCTCTAGCTCGTATGATTCTTGTTTCATATTTTTCACCTTTTCAACCATTAGATGTCAGTTTGGGAGACAATGATCTTCTAATTTGAATTCAAGTTGTCTATGAATACACAAACAATATAATTATTTTGATCATCAATAACAATCATAAAGCATCTATTTATTGTTTACACTTGAATGCATTAAGCACTTACAAGTGTTTGAGAGGAATTAATCAATCATCAGAGCATCTATTGAGGTATATAATATTATGCTAGCCACCCACTACACAATACCAGATTGGATGCTATAGGAACTAGTCCAATCATTGAGGTTTGTTGTTTTCAATTTTGGTAATATCAAAATAATTTTGTTATTCTTTAGTTTATTGGAGTGTTCAATATGTTGTTTTCCTTAATTTTTCAAATATTAATGTCCTTAAAGGAAATGTATTTTTTAAGTGATCAGAGTCAGTGTATAAACTTGAGTGTATTTTTTGGAGATCAGGAACAATGAAACGTAGTTATCAAGTCAATTTTGGGTTGTCTACTATTTTTTATAGTGTCCTAATGCTCTATACAATGTCAAAAGAGGAGAAGATGCTCTTAATAGATTTCTCTTTTTGTCATCAATTTTTTAAGTCAGTCTTTTCCACCTCTTAACAACTATCCTTAGATCTTGAAATAAAATAGATACATCTCTAAATCTTAAATGTCAACTCTCTATCTAACTTAAAAATTAATTAAACAAACTTTATTACTATTTTATATATCTATTTTTAATTTAATTAATTATAATTAAATATTTATGTCATAATCTAATGAAAATATGTTTATCCTTATGAGTAACAAATACTATCCTTATTTACTTAACTTATTTTTGATAAAAAAAAATGAGAGGGAAGTCAAAATTCAAAATCAAGGCCTTAGCTCGCTCTTCCAATAGTCCCCTGCAACATCTTCCTAGCTCGTTGACTTTTGATTTTGATTTAGGCTTTGAAGATTATGAATTACCTTCTCACTAGGAAGATTTGGAGGAATTTAGGGAAGTGTACAATATAGCCAGACCAAGTTTTGATCATCTCAAAGTGCATTCAGTTGTGTGAGTGGCCTATAAAGGGGCTTTCTTTGTTTGACCTCTGCTAAATATTTTGTCAAATCCTGTCAGGTTGGTGCCATGGCATTGCCTTCTCTTCCTATTCTACATGACAAAGGAGGGGTTTCAGGTTCAAAATATTTCACTGACGTGGTCGGGCGCCCTCTGTCTTGTTTCGATAATGGTTTTGCTTATTATTCAATGGCTTTCATTCTAGCATTTCTCATTGTTGAGGCAAACATGGGTAGGTAGTATCTAGACCCAGGATAGGTAGTTGTGAATTTTGAGGTGGCCAAGTCATTTGGTGTGGATTCGATTATATTTTTTGCCTCTCTTCCACTTGTTAACATTTTTGTTATTTTATCAAAGGAAGGAAGAAATGTCTCACTTTCTAATAGAATCTCTTTGCCACTACTTCCTTATGATCCTCCTCCCATTTTATCTGCTTTCACCCAACCCTTCTCCACCATAGGATCTATTTGAAGTTGGCATTAAGACTTGATGGATTATGTTAGCTTCAAGAATACCTCCAATCCTTTCCACCACTGCTCTGATTTCTGTAAATCTTGGATCCATTTTGGGTCTGATTCCAAAGCACCTTCTCTATTGGATGCATCCCTATTTTTGACCCAATCATCTTTTGAGGCTCTTTTTTTTAGGGATGTTAATGTTCGTTTCACTAAGTTTGTTCCTATTTTGGAGCTCCCTAACTTTGCCCTATTTGAGATGGAGACTGAAATCAATTGTAAATATCTTTTTAGGAAATGTGTGGGTTTTTTCGTTTCTACTTTCAAGCTCTCTATTTGGGCCTCTAAGGTGGTGTTCCATTGCCCATCCCTCTTTCTTTATACTCAAATCCAATTTTTTCCTAGTGGAGTTTCAAAGTTTTACTAACGAAGATTTTGTTTGGAGTTCTAGAACACAGTTCTTCAAAAAAATTGGGTGTTTCTTTTACCCGTGGCCCCCTTTTTCTCACCAGATCATAAGCATATTAATGTTGTTTCTATGTGGATTCAGTGTATTCCCTTCCTCCCATGTTGAGAAATGAGAAATTCATCAAACGTTTGGTGGATGAAATTGGATCCTTTGTGAAAATTGATGTCTCCTCTTGGGGGCTAATATATGTCAGAGTTTGTGCTTATGTTGATCTCTCCAAGTCACTCTTATTTTCGGTTAATTTGTTCTCCTCGCATGGTTCGTGGACTTAACTAATCAACTATGAAGGCCTCCCTTTCAGATGCTTTTATTGCCATCATCTAGAACATTGTATTGATAAGTGTGCTTCGAAGTCTCAAAGGCTCCCTCACCATGTGTGGATGAAGAAAGAAGGGGCTCAAGACTGAGATTTCTTATGGCATAACTATGGAAAATTATTTCACCCTCTTTATTACTTTCTTGGTCCTCAAGCAAAGAAGGATGTTGTGGTTGATTGTCCAGGGGAAGAACAAGCTCCTAATCCTCTTCCAATTCATTGTTAGTTGGTTGAGATTTCCTCCTCCTTGCCTAGGCATTGTCTTTCAGCAGATGAGACTCCTATGGAGTTTGTTCCTTTGTTGGTTCCTCCCTTGTCGGTTGTCTCCCCTCCCAAGCCTATCTTTTTTAAAGTATTAGCTACTGTGGGAGCTTCTTCAAAAAATAAAGGATGCAGATCTGAGGCTGAGTTTCTGAGGGCAAAAGTGAAAACTTTGGTAAGTTATGGATCTCAAGGGAGAAGAATGGCTTCTGCATGTGGTTAACTCAAGGGTTTTTCGGATGATTTTTTACACAGGGCCTTTCCCTTCTCCACCCTTCTTTCTTATCATGTGACGAGTGCAGTAGCGTCTCTTCTTTCCCTCTTATTTCATTAATTGTTTTTATGAATTTTTCCCTTTCTTTCAATTAATTTATTATTTTTTAGATTATTATTTTACTATTTTCCAATATTATTAATGTTATGTAATGGTTGTACTTTGATTTTACTTAGTATGATAGTATTATGTAATAGTTGTGCTTTGATTTTACTTAGTATGGTGTGCAAACATAAATATTTCATTTGATTATTTAAACTTAATTTATGAATTGTTAAAAGATCAATTTTTTTTAAAAAAACTCCTCTTTATCAATAATAAAAAGCAAACCCTATTTATATTATAAAAAATAAAAAATAAAAAATGGGAGTTGCTATTTTAATTTTTCACTCTTTTCCTTTAGAAATGAAGAGGTGATTCTACCATTATGTGGAATTTAAATGCGGCTAATTGTTTTATTTTAATTTAATTTTTTTAAATCCGAGATGCTTTTCCAGTCCCGTGAGCAATTTTGATCTTTAGTAGATATTAATATATTTTAAATTGAACTTTGGCTTTTTCCAAGATGCTTTTCGTCGTGTATTTGTTGTGATGACAAAAATATTGGCATTGAATATTTATAAATTATAAATGTAGGGGACAAGAATCTTCGACACAAAAGCTTTTTCTTTTGAAAATGCCATGGGTCGATTAGATGAAAAAAGAGATATTAATCCTGCCTGGCCAACTAACTACTTTGGCATGGCATGGCATGGCATGGCATGCATCCACACACTTTGCCACTTATAAATGAGAATGAATGAATGTGAGAAAGTTCCAACCCAAGGGCCTATATCACACTTCTTCTCATACAATTTAAGGGTCATGAAGTGTCTCGTTGGACCAGGTCCTATGGGGTTGGTTCTCATTATTAGTTATAAAACTTCGATTTTCACTCTCAACCTTTATTAATATATCTCAAATCTCTCATGTCAATCTTCATGAATATTTCAAATCTCTTATAAATTATTTTTTTTAAGTTTAGTTTTAAAAAATTAATTAGATTTAATTTTACATCGAATCGAATTAAATGTTTATTGATATTTATATTATAATTTAATTGAAAACTATTTATTTATTCGAGAGGATTTATTTTTATGATTTCATTAATTTAAAAATATTGAAATAATGAATTATATAAACATAAAAATGATAATTAGAAAAAATTATAAAAAAGAAGAAAAATGTATATTTTAATATTAAGAACTTGGGTTTTATTCTCAATATATTATGAATATGAAATTTAAATATATATATTTTAAACATAAAAAATAGTTAGTGATAAATTTAATATAATATTTATATCAATAGGTTTTGGCACTGATGAAGGTAAGATAATAGGGTATTACATTATAAAAACTTGCCTACATATTATTGAAAGGTAAAATATTGTATTATTTGATTCACAAAGAGTGAAAGCTTTTAATAAGTTTTCATAAGGTGGTTATTTGGGATCTTAACGGGTTTAACCACTTAATTAATCAAACTAACATTTATTTACTAATATCTTTATTTAATTTACTAATATTAATAACTATGTTAATAATGATTTGAATCAATCGACCCAACAAACCCCCTTGATCTAAAAATAAGTATAAAAGATAATCTGGAGCTATGGCTATGAAGTCATCAAAAGTATATAATGTATCTGCAACTAACACAATTTACATTAGGATACTGCTCAATCGACATCGCTTCCAAAAATCCCCCCAAGAGTCACGGCATGAATGATGAACTTGATCAAGGTATGTTCATCCCCTTTGATCATACTATACCATACTCTTATAAAATACGGTCAAGACATATTCAACCACATAAGGTCTCACACAAAAATCCGTCCAAGTGACTATTCAATATTGTATATGGTGTATATCTCCCCGATGCCCAAGAAACACTAATGCACTTTTACTCAACACGATGATGCTACTAACTCCTATGTCAACTCATACAATCACTGATGACCAATCAAAGGCCATGCATATCTTCCCTCCTATCATGTGAGAGGTGAAAAATCAAATCAAAACTACTTTGTCTACTCCTCATCATGAATATCAATGAATTGAAGAAAATCAAAATAGAGAGCAACAAAACACTGAAAAAATCACACTACTGCTACCAAAAATATTATTCAAACATTTGACTCAAACTCTGAGTGAATAACTAACTAGAGAAGAGGAATTGTCCTCCAGCCTCCACTGTTAAAACTGTGTATTGGAGGAACAATATGAAACGTATTCAATAGTAAAACATTATTTTTGTACATAGTCACGGAAGCTTTTTAAGGCTTATGAGAGTTAGTTGTGTGAACCCACCAATAGGGTCAACCAACCCAAACTAGCTACTAACATTTATCTACTAACATCTTTATTTAATTTATTAACAATGATAACTGTGCTAATAATGATTTGGATCAACCGACCCAACAATAGGTGTTCTACAATCGTAATCAAGGATGGTGGTGGGGGTTGTAATTTCGTGCATAGACAATTAATTAAGATATTAAATTTACATACATTTAATAATTATAAGGTAAATTCAATTTTAAATTTGACTCATTTCAGCATCATTTAGAAGTTTTTCTTGATACTTTGAGAATTCAATTGGAAAATCATAATATCTTGGCCATATAATTGAGTTTGGTACCTAATTTTTTTAATATTATTTTTCTATGTGTAATATGATAATTTTGAGCAATGGATTATGATTATGCAATTATATCAAAATTTACTCAAAACACCAATCTTCTTCATGAATTTAGAGCCATTAAACTATAATGCAAACAAAATAAACATCTATAACAACATTATAAAATCTAAAGCTAATTACTCTAAACAAGATTCAAGAACAAAAGACTAAAGATAAATAATTACTTATAGACTCAGATTTACTTAGGTAGCATGTGATTAGCTTGACAATATTTTGCTTAGTAGACTAGTGATTGATTCATGGATTGGCTAATAATATTAGCATGGAGGTTTATGGATTTCATAGTTTTTCTCTCATTCAAAGTGGAGGAGTGGCTGGATTTAAATAGAAGAAGTGGAGGGAATGAGAATTAATTTTTTTTAAGAAGCTCTAGATTTAGAGGTTTCTAGAGAAGGAGAAAATAAAGAATGATTGTAGAATTGAAGAATTTTAGAATTCATTAAGAGCTAAGTAAGATTAGTAGGTTGTTAGATGAGGTGATTAGGTGGGTGATTAGGAACTAGGGATGTAGAAGAGCCTAAGAATAGGCTAGGGTAAGTGGGATTAGAATTTTAAATTCTAATATAATTGATAAGTGGGGTTATAATAAGATTATAATATGAATGACATATTAAAAGAATGACTAATTGACTTGTGGGGTTGGAATAAGGTTAGTATGATGAGGAAATGTTGGAAAACTTATTAGAATGGGATTATTAATGATGAATTAGATGAAGTTGGACAATATTAGTGATTATTAAATGAAATTAGCGATGTTAGTGTCCATAAACGAAATGAGAAAATTTAAGTGCATACACTATGAAACCTAACAAATTGATGCAACTAAATTGATGTCATTTTGTACCAGTAAATGGGAAATTTGAGATAAAGTAATATAATTATTAATCAATGTGGTACACATAAAATTCAAGATAAGAGCTTTGAGATTGATATCTATCAACATTTTTCAAATAAATAATTAAGATATTTTTACTAGTAATATAACATAAACAATCTAAACAA
The DNA here is from genome assembly GCA_037957365.1 of Torreya grandis. Classification (NCBI taxonomy): domain Eukaryota; kingdom Viridiplantae; phylum Streptophyta; class Pinopsida; order Cupressales; family Taxaceae; genus Torreya; species Torreya grandis. The sequence goes on along the minus strand of JARHVA010005193.1, from coordinate 835,789 downwards.
AAAAGGATAGAGAAAGCCAAAGAGATGTGGGTGAGTTCGTTGTTTCAAGCCCTACCTAGGGTCAAATTTCACTAAGGCATTTGAAGTCGGTTGTATATGTTGGTGGTATTATTGAAGCTGATTGTAGCCATTGGTGGTTAAACACTTGGGGATATGGGCCCTCATTTGTATCTTAAACCGATTTGTATCTCTAGTCAAAATCGATACCAATAAAAAAAAATGATAGAAAAAAGCCAAACCCACTTTTATAGAGCCTTGTAGTTGATGATGTTCTTGATTTCCTTTAGATTAATTTATTAACTTACAAATTTAATAGTTAACTCTTCCACCCCCATCCCTGCACTACCAACCCCTTAAAAAAACAACTCTTAGTTGAAAGAGTCCCATCCATCCTATCGATCAATAATAACTTGTTTGAACAATAATGTTTAAATGAGCCATTTACTCTTCACATTATTCAATGGTTAATAAATAAATATATATATTTAATTTATCAACACGAGATTAATCTCGTGTAAATAAATTAAATATATTTTACTGTTAATTCCTCGAAGAAATGTTGAACCGATTGGTTACAGGAGTCCAACTCCACACCCCAATATAAAAAGGGGTTCTACCCCATTGATAATTCATATTATTAAATCTTGAGTGATTCATGACATTGTGAGATATTTGTATGGAAAATATTGTTAAGAGTTTTGTGAAAGATTGACAGAGAATAAGTGAGGAGAGAAATTTTGTATTGAGTGAAGTTTCTTAATTATATGAATAATCACCATATTTTTTTATCTTTTTGAGGTTTTTCATGTTAAATACCATGTCAACTTGATTAGTGTGCTCTTTGATTATTACTCATATATCTAGACCTCTCTATTCATATTGCTACATGGATTTTATTATGGTATTAGAGCTTGGGAATGTGTGTTGATTTGCAAGACAATTAGTTAAAGGATTCAAAATGTATTAAAAAAAAATCATAATTATTATTTTTAGTTTGAAAAAGTGGTATGCGGCCTTGAGAGATAAATAAATTATTTTATTTACTCAAAATTTTATTTTTGGCATCCATCTTACCTGTAGAGCCTAGTAATGCAAATCTTAGCAAATAAATGACTATTTCAAACACTCAAAAATCTATTTGAACAACCAGTAATCAATTTTTGAATATTTTTTTGTTACCTGGACATGTTAGTACAACCCTCTGTGGCATTGAAAAAATTTAATAAAATAGATTTGATCTTTGTTGTATGTTTCTTTGTTTTTAGTGGCTAAATCTCTTCATTTTAGCTTGCAATCTCTCTTGCAAAGTCCCTGAAGCTGCCAGTCAAAATTTTGAAAAATACAATATGCATTGAGACATGTTAACAGTATGGCCTTTTTTAAAGGAAAATCAGTCAAAATTTAATTATTGAGCCTTTGTAGATCTGTTTATGGTGTTTGAAGGTTTACTCATCAATGTTTTTACCTGCCAGAACTTTCTAAAGACCCTGAGTAGCATTCTTTCAAGTTCTATAAATTTCCTTCATCCACATGTGGCACCATTGCGGCAGCAGTAGAAGAAAAATATTAGATTTTGATCAATTAAACTTAGTTCTAGTTATGCTAAGTGCTTAATTTGCTAATTTTAAGATGGTTTTGAAATTTTCATGCACTGATTTGGCCTATTATAACCTATGGAAGCTCCCTTACTACAAAACTGCACCATACTTTCTACCTGCAATGCATTTTCTAGGTTAGTATATAGTTTGTAATAGTATTTATTAAACGATATTCTTTCATAAATACCAAATATTCCATTTGACACTTTTAACCAAAAAGTGAAAAAAAAAAGCTAGATTAAAACATTTTATATGTACGGATTATTTATTTTTATTTTTATTTTTTAAATCAAATTAACTTAAATAAATTTTAAATATAATATAGTGCATATATTGTTTTAAGTGTTAATATAAAAGAATTGGTAGGGGTTATTTTGTTAGGCACTTATAAAAAAAAGATCTATAGTTCAAATCTCTTTATCTCTTTTCTTTTTGGTCAAATCTAGTTTATTTTTTTCAAAATAACTAGTTGAAAAATATTTATTAGTTTGTTTGCTAACTATCTTGTGTTCAAAATCTTAAACCTGTTAATTTTGTTATGATATTTGAATAGTCTTGTAACCAGTTATTTCCTAGATTTTGGCATATTTCAGACACATTGTTGTGGTCCATTTTTTAAAATTTTCCTATTATAACATTTACACTTTTTTTAATAATAGTGTTTTAATAGTTGTTTTGTGTGTGACTCTTATGACACATAAATTAGTGCATTTTACTTCAATTTTTTTGCATTATTTAACATATATTTGAACAAATTATACTTGTTTACTTTGTAATTTATTTTATTGATAATTAAAATTAAAATTTATATTAAACAAGGTTTATTTTTAATAATTATTCTTACATTAATGTATTTTTATGACACTTATGATACCTTATTTTTGTTGTAATCTTTCATAATTTTCTTACTTTGTCTAACATTAATTTGAAAAATTATTATTTGTTTCTACTTGAAATTTACTTTATTTTCAAATAGAGTATAAATTCAAATTTAAAAAGGGTTCAAATTTAAGTATTATCTTGTGTCATATTGTCATTTTAAAAAAGAAGTTATGGCTTCACATAATTTTATATTAAATATATCTTAAATGCTTAATGGATCAAACTATAATATATAGAAAATCCAAATTAAAGTAAAATTTATGGCATGAAAGTTGTCCTAATCTCAATTTCATATCCTTACAATGATATATCTTTTCAAATAAACTTGCCAATAGGCAAGGTGGTTACATTGATACACAGGTGTATTCCTAAACCTTCCACTTTCAATTTAAATCTTTTAAACAATTTTAATTTAAATATTTTAAATAATTTCAATTTTAGATTATATGCACTAATTATATACTGTAACATGCTCTTGGTTGTAGGTCAGTTATCAAAAAAGCATCAAGTTGGGCTCACACAAATATAAAGTGTTTTATACATACTTAAGTATGCATTTCTTTCCTTTAAACTAGCAATTTTATTATTATATTAAAGGAGGGGGGGAATATATACACTATTTCTGAATTATATAACACCTTAGTCTTGTACATTTGAAAAACTCAGACTTTGATTGTTCTTCATAGTTCTAAACCTTTCCCATTTTTTGAAGTCTCATATCTTCTCTATCTGTATCCCTTTGGCCTATCTCATTGGCAGATCAATCTTATGTTGATGACCCAGAGCTTCTATCTTTTCCAGAATGCTTAAAATCTATTTATCGTACACCTCTACAAGTTATGAGTCTGTATCTACTTTCCTGCTCCATGGACACTAACTTCTGAGATAAACACATGTATCGACGTTAGTGTCCTGACCCAACATAAGTGTCAAGTGCCTAAAGTCATATAATTTGCAAACGAAACATATCTTAATGGTTGGCCTAAGTGATTTAATATGAGTTACTTATCCAAAGGGATCAATATAAATATAAGATCAATCCTCATCCATTCTTCACCTACAAGACCTAGTATTCGAACAAAAGAGTGTTCAAAGTGCATTCAAATGAACAAAGTTTTCCTATTTATTCCCATTTCCATACCAGTCATAGGGACAACACATCTATAGGTATAAAGTATTAAAGGAACAACCCAAGAGCTATATTTTCTAAGTTACAAACTAGGTCACTGTTGTACTTATCACATATTGCATGATTCACACACAAACCAACATGTAAGGGAGAACTACATCAGTCTGAGGCCCTCTTCAAAGTATTGATTATGTAGGTATCTTTCACTGACAGAGGGATCTTTGGGGTCAATTTGACACCATGTGCCCATTAACCTATTTTTTTTCAAGGTCACTATGAAGATGAAGAACTAAAATTTTATAAATTTATGATGAGTGATAGTCCATGACCTAGATCTGAATGCACTAAAATGAAGGCAAAGTCAAACCCATAAGCATCCAAGTGATCTCATCCTTTTCCTGTAGGTATTCCATACATGACACTTATGTTGAGTTTAGATGGTAACGTCAATGCAACCATCTTACGTTGACATTAGTGTCTACTTCTTGCATATTCCAGATTTAAACTTACATTAGCATCAAAACAAACTAAGTACATTACTTCTTTATCATTTATATATCTAGCATAGTTGTATTTATTATTCTTAGCATAACTCAGCATAAAAAATTCAATGTATATTTATATATAAGTTTAGTACCCAATTGGCTTATTGTAGATCTGATTATCATCCTTGTGCTTATTCATTTCTATATACCCTTTTAATAAGTATTTAGGTAACCTCAACCTAGAAAACATATTTTTAAGGTTAAACATAAACCAAACAAGAGCCTAATGAAGATGTTAGTGAGTATGTGCTTCGATTCAAGACTACGATTATGAAAATAAGTCACCAATTACTTGATAGTAAACTTCACAATATATTTTATCCAATCTTAATTTTACATATAAAGGACAAATTAGTCCTTAACGCCTACTTATCTTTTGATGAACTTTGTCATCTGATTATAAAATTTGACATCAAAATTTTAAAGGCCAACATGATTAAGTATAGGTCCAACAGTCCTACTTATAGCGGAGCTAAATTCTAAGGTAATACAAACTTCAAATCCAAAAGTAACGAAAATACCTTTCAACTTAAGAGTGATGCCAATAATGTAGGGAGTTTTTTGGAGTACATCTACTAGGCTAGTATTATCACAACAAAGAGAATGTTAAAAAATTACAAGGTTAAGTGAAAGTACTCAAAATGTAATAAAATTAGTTCTTGAATGCAATGAAATTACTCTCTCCTATTAGATAATTGTATCTAGCAATACCATTATCTAATAAATATGATGCAAATACATTTTGTGATTATTTTATGGTCACAAGACATTCTGCAAATAGATGCATTACATTGAAACATAAGATACAATACTTTATTGATAACTCAACCACTTACATTATATGACAAGGAAGCCTCATCCAATTATAGGTGTAGTTAGAGTTGCTATAGTGGAGAGAGAGCCTCATCCAATTATGTTTTATAATCATGATATTATAAATGATAGTTTTCATAAAAACCCACTATTCATAAGAGATTTCATAGGTGAGCATCCATGATAAATAATTAGAGTTCTAATTGATAATGGCTTAAGAATTAATGTATGCAAAAAGAAAGTTATCAATAGTTTTTGCTTTTATTTAATAAATTTAACTAGAATGAAAATAATTATTGTGGAATATAATGGGATCACTAGAAAACCACTTATTTGCATTATTTTATTCATCACATTGGGTCTTAAGACTATCTTAAATTGGTTTTTTGTGGTGTCAGACAATAAATTTTATGATTTTTTCCTTGAAATAACTTAAATAAACTAAATAAAAGAAATTATATCCACATTACACTAGTTTTCATAAAGATGTGCATCATCCTCATGAGGAAGTTTAATAATAAATGTTAACAAATGAAATACCAAAGAAACATTCAACTATTAAACCTCAAAAAAAGTGAGCCTAAATTTCAATAATCTAATTTCCCATCTACAAAAGTGTGTTGAAGACAAACATTCATGAATAATTGGGGTGTTTTATGGCATTAATGTATAAGCACATGTATTTATTTTGGTCCTTTTTATGGGATTCAATGAAAAATAATTCAATGCCAATGGAGCTCTATGCAAGTATGTCTCAGAGTGGTTCATGCATATGAGAATTAGAATTAGTCGAAAGATAAATGAATAAATATACAAACCAATTTACTAATAAAATTTATTATGTCTCAGAGTGGTTCATGCATATGAGAATTATAATTAGTGGAAAGATAAATGAATAAATATACAAACCAATTTACTAATAAAATTTATTTTTATTTTAAGCTCATGTAACATAAATAAACCATAATTTATAATTACTAAAAATTTATTTGACTTATTTAATGATAGTATAAGAAAATAATGTATTAAAAACAATTATACAAACATAGTAATAAAAAAAAAATTGTGAGTTAAATTTAAACATACTTAAATAGAGAATTTTAAACCAATTTATCAATAAAATTTATTCTTATTTTAAACTCATATAATATAAGCAAACCACATTTTATTATTTCTAAAAATTCATTTAACCTACTTAATAATGGTATAATAAAATATTACATTAAGAATCATTATACAAACATAGTAATAAAAAAAATTGTGAGTTAAATTTAAACATACTCAAATAGAAAATTTTAAACTAATTTATCAATAAAATTTATTCTTATTTTAAACTCATGTAATATACGCAAACCACATATTATTTCTAAAAATTCATTTAACCTACTTAATGATGGTATAATAAAACATTACATTAATAATCATTATATAGACATAGTAATAGAAAAAAATAATTATGAGTGAAATTTTGACATACTCAAATAGAGAATTTTATATTTTATAGGGACTTTCACCTGTGATCTCCATAGATGTATTAACATAATTCATCCCAATAAATTTTTAAGATGAAATTGAGAGCCAATAAGTGAAATAAATAGGTACTAAAATGACATGGGCAAAAGGATGGAAATATATTACATGCTTAAGCTTAATAAAATTCATGTTTCTTTTTAAAAAGATTAGAAGTTGAAAGTCTCCAACAATGGGAAACCAAGGATATAAAACCAAATGAACATGATCAACATCAACTACAAATGGTTATATAGAGAGGCCCATCCTACAAGTGCCTTGTTTACTTTATTTTGAATTGAACTGACTCGAATAAATAGATTTAAATTATTGAAATTGAAATATAGTGAGTATACATATTTGAATGTGAACTACATAAATTACAGAATTAGAAATTAGATATAAATTATAAATTAACCAATAGATATGTAAATCTAACTTGGATTTGTTTTATTGTTAATTATATAGGATGAATGTGACTAGAAATTGACTGTAAGGCCCCTTGATTTATGTTGCAACCGAAAATAATAATTCAAAATGTGTTGGGACAAGGATACATTAGGAAGACATAGGTGCATTTCATCCTCATATGTTGACTGTGGCCACATCTTGTTGATTGTGTGACTAAATTTTTGATTTGGGTATGTACATATAAGGGTTTTTTGTTTGACTGCGTGTCTTGGTTTGCCAAGTGGAAGCCCTATAAAATAAAAACCTTAACTCCTACACAATAAACACAATATAAATCAAATGCCAAAAAGTGGAAATAGGGTTATGGAAATAGCCAAGCTAGTATCAGAAAACCCTCTATAATCTAAGTGTTACCTACATAGTGAAAAAGAGCTTCAGGCCGATGTAGTTTTCCCTCCTAAAGTGAGTGTATGAATTTTGAATTTTTTATATGAATGAAACTAGATATATTTATTTTGAATGCTATAAAATGAATTCCCTTAACCTAGAATACAAAATATTTAGACTTGGCCTTTGAGTGTTAGAATGCTTAAGATTTAGAATTGAAATAAATAATGTTTTTTTTCTCAATGTGCAATAGCATTTCCAAGTGATTGTTAGGTGTGTTTGGATAATATTTGATGTGCTTATCTAGAGGAATTTTTTGAATACTTCCACTAACTAAAATTTCCAAAAACATCATAGGGATAAGATGCAACTTATCAAATTTAAAAATTTATTATTTGAGTGTGGGGGACAAGGTAATGCTAGTGTATAAGGCTGCAGTGTGGCCCTATCCATTCTAATGCAGTCTTATCCTAAAAGGATAGAGACTACTTGAATTGGTCTGACAAGAATCTGTAAGTAGAATATGGATGTTTGAATGATGTTCTAAGTAGTTATAAGATAATTTATTGAATAGTGAAGACTTCCATACACATTTCAATCTGATGGAATGGTGAATATACCAAGTGAGGTAAGGATGTTAAGATTAAATATTTCTAGGAACTTAAAGATTAAATTTGAGTGTCTATATGACCCAAATTTAAGTTTTATTATTCATATCTATTGGTGTGGGCTTTTTTCCACTATGTGGTTTTACCTACACTATGTTATTTAGCTTGCTTAGATTATTCTAGGCCATCAGTTAAAGATAATCCTACATACATGAGGATGTTAGGACATGTCTATCTTTCACCTATGTATGTACCTTTTCTATTGTTTTTATGGATAATAAAAAATACTCTTTCTACAACTTCTTTTTTTGTGAGACAAATTTCTTTCTATTGAGGGTTTTAATATTTTATGCAGGTTTTCCATGCAAGTATTCTATAGGATTACTATGAATGAAAAAATTGAACCTATAGTAAACGTAGATAAAAATAAATGGTTTAACAGATGTGATCAAACACATGGTTGTCTTAGTTTGTCTATTTATTTTAATTTATGTTTTCACATTGAATCTACTAAAACACCAAATAAAGTATGGACCACATTAGAAAAACTCTTTGGAAAGTAATATGTGATGACAAGTCATGAATAGGAGAATGATCTCATTAGTTTGAGCCCGGGTGACTTTGACACAATGCAAAAATTCTTCACTAAGTTCAAATCTTTGAGGTTTCAGTCAAAATAATGTGGAATAGATAATAAAGATGATCAACTTGTTCTATTTATACTCTCCAAACTATGTGTAGACTATTATATATTTATATCCACTTTCTATGACCCAAAAAGTGCTCTAGGAGCTGTATGAAAGATGCATTCTTTAGATACCTTTATTTTTGACTTGACTTGGGAATAGGATAAGTTGATATAGATGGGCATAATAAAGTCCTCAAAATATCATGCACTCTTTGATAATAAAGAGAAGTCTTCGAACAATAGAGAGAAGAAATAGAACAAAAAGGATCAAGAGAAGGATGCAAATCCTCCCACTTATAAATACAACCATGAGACATATTCTTCCAATTCTAAGCCTAAGAAAGATTGGATCAAATGTGGGTTTTACTCAAGAAATCATGATGAAAACAAATGTTTGAAGAAGCAAATTGATCAACTAACTAAGATGCTCGAGAAGCACAACATCAATGTCCCTGATTCTACCATTAATAATTCATCAACCCATGAATCCTCTAAGGTAAATGACCATTGTAAAGAGAAGACAAAAGAGAATAGTAAGGGGAAAACAAAGGGAAAGTCCTTAATTGTAGTTGTGCCTCTGAATCCTACATGGGTCATTGACTCTAGTGCATCACATCACATGGCCTTTTCACAGATGGAGTTCATTTCTTTGGAACCATATGACATGTCCTCTATATAATTGGGTGATGACACTTCTAAAAAGGTTCTTAGAAAAAGGTCTGTTAAAGTGAGTGGTGGAACATTCAATAATGTTCTAAGTGTTACCTCACTTTTAATTAATCTCCTATCAATTTACTAGATCACTCATGTTGGTTCAGGCATGCGAGTTGAGTTCAATCCAGATTCAGTGTATGTTAAAGAATTGTATAGTGACATTATATTGGTAGTGGGAATGGTCAATCATCAGACTCAACTATATAAATTATCACACTTTGCTCTTGACTCTCCTTCAGATTCTTCTTTTTCAGACTCAATTGAACTTGATGACATTTTTGAGCCTAAGCACACCTGTAATATTGATGACTCTTCTTCTAATACAAATGACTATAGTATTTATGGGGACTCACCTCTGCCATCTCTTTGTCACCTTCTAGATGTTGAGGAGTTATTTCCTAATTAACCTACCTCTAGTTCACTTCATACATTACAGAGAACAGGTATATTGATCCAGGACACATCAAACACCAGGTAGTATATTCCATAGTCTTATGGCATTTTGTACTCCTTATTAGCCTATGTTTTCAATACACCATCATGGCATAGAGAAGTTGACCCTCCTACCTTGATTGAGAAGAATAATTCCTTATATATTAATCACACCTTGGTTGAAGATCCATCATGCACTTGGTAGATTCATTCATTGTTCTAGGGTGAACCTCTCTTCATTGCATCTACTTCTGATCCACGATCACTCCAAGGCACTCTGTTATAGGACACATGATGGTTTCAGGCAGTTATAGATTCTAGTGGCACTTTTTAGCCCTACCTTTTTCTTTGCTCTCTTTTGGAGAGGAGTTTTGTTCCTACAATTTTTCTCCTTTTCTATGCTTTATGGGAGTTGCATTGTCCTTAGGTACCTCATTAGGCCTTGTTGTTGGGACCTAATTCTTCTACCCATCTAATCTATGCTTAAGGGGATGTTGGTGCAGGCTTTTCTCCACTATGTGGTTTTACCAACACTGTGTTATTTAGTTTGATTAGGTTATTCTAGGTCATTAGTGAAATATAATCTCACATCCGTGAGGATGTTGGGACATGTCTATCTTTCACCTATATTTGTACCTTTCTTATTGCTTTTATGGATAATGCAAAATACTCTTTCTACAACTTCTCTTTTATGAGATAAGTTTATTAATCTTGAAGGTTTTAAGATTTTATGTAGATTCTCCATATAGGTGCTTTGTTAGGTTGTGGAGCTAAAAGCTTCAACCCTTTGTAAACAATGGAACAATGGTTGCTGAGATCCAGGAGCACCGGCGTCGGTAGCAGGACCGACGTCGGCAGAGACCAGTGCAGAAGGCCACCGGCGACGGCAGGAAGTCGGCCGACGTCTACAGAACCAGACAAGCAGGGACCGACGTCGGTCGCCTGTGTGTTCCAGAACTGCTCATTTCACGGACAGTTAGTTAAGTGAACGAAGAGTTTGCATGTTGAGACCAGTTAGAGTCTTGGGCTGCGAGGATAATTATCTAAATTAAGAGTCTAAGTTATTGTTTGAGTTAGGGATCTATTTATAGACCCATTGGCATGTATTGTTTAAGGCATGAGATAGAAAGGAAGAGTTCCTTCTAGTTGTAAGATCTGTGAGTTGCAGGTTGTTGCAAGCTCATTGGGGATCTACATGTAAGTTTGGTCTTTGAATTGCAGGTTGCAGGTTCATGAGAGATCAGCTTGAAGTGCTATAGAGTGCTTGGTGTACCGACAGGGTTATTACTGACTGGTTGGTGAGGTGAACACCAATTCTGTGTGTGAGTTGGTTGTTGGGATCGTTTTTTGTGTAGGAGAGTGTGTGTGAGAAGAATTACTGTACACTTGAGGTGTGGCGAATCTCTGTAAGGTGAAAGAGTGTGGCGGCTCTTTGATGTATTCTTTTCTGTATAGTGTTAATACAAGATAGTGTATTGTCTCTCATATTCTGTGCTATTGGTGAATTCTAGTTACTTGTGTTTCTGGTTATTTCCGCATATTCATTTGCTTATATTTGGTAATCATACTGTGCTCTTTCTGAGGAGCAAGATCCTAACGGGTGGAATTAGAACATGTGTGTTTGTTCTTGGATTTCTCTCCACCCCTCTCCCAACAAGTGGTATCAGAGCTTTTGGTTGGGATACTAACAGATTGGTGTAGATCTAGGTAGTGTGTTTTGATTACAGGTTACTCACAGGGTTTCTGTTTGAGTGGGAGTTGAGCAATGGCAAAAAATAGTCAACTACGAATGGAAAAGTTTAATGGCAAGAACTACCAATTATGGAGGATGCAGATTGAGGACTATCTGTATCAGAAAGATTTGTACTTACCATTGGGTGGGGTTGCTAGCAAACCCTTTGATATGAAAGATGAAGAATGGGAGGTTATTGATCGGAAGGCTCTGGGATCTGTTAGATTGAGTCTTGAATCATCTGTGATTTCCAGCTTATCACAGTGTAAGACAACGGTGGAGTTGATGAAATCTTTGGCAAATTTATATGAAAAACCCTCGGCTTCTAATAAGGTATTTCTTATGAAGCGTTTATTTAATTTGCAAATGTTGGAAGGTGGATCTGTTCATAGCCATCTTAGTGATTTCCATGGTTTGGTAAACCAGTTAAGTTCAGTCAATATTGTATTTGATGATGAACTTAGAGCTCTCTTAATCTTGTGTTCATTGCCTGAAAGTTGGGAAGGTTTGGTAATGGCAGTTTCTAATATTGTGTCTCCTTCAAAAGTCTTAAAAGTGGATGATGTTGTGAGTGTGATCTTGAATGAAGAGATACGTAGGAAAAGCACAGGTGAATCATCTGGAGATGCTTTGAGTGTTGAAGGAAGAGGAAGGCCAAGAGAGAAGACAGAGCGTGGGAGATCAAGGTCGAAGATGGGCAAAAGATCCAAGTCCAAGTATGGCAGAATAACCTGCTGGAAATGTGGAAAGCAAGGGCACTTAAAGAGAGATTGCAGATCGGGTGAAGATCATCATGAAGAACATGGAGAAGAAGCAGATGTTGTGGGTTACATTGCACAGGATGCTCTGGTATGTTCTTTGGATAAAGTAGAATCTTGGGTTTTAGATTCTGGTGCCTCTTTTCATGCATCCCCACATAGGGAATTTTTTCATGAGTATGTCCAGGGAGACTTTGGATAAATTTGTGTAGGGGATGGTAAGCCTTGTCAGATTGTTGGCAAAGGCAAAGTGAAGCTGAAATTGCAGACAGGTGACACATGGGTGTTAAAGGAGGTCATGCATGTCCCAGTTCTGAAGCGGAATCTGATTTCTGTTAAAAGTTTGGGTGAAGAGGGTTGCACAGTAACTCTCACAGTGGACTCTTGGAAGGTTACCAAGGGTACACTTGTTGTAGCTAGAGGTAAGAAAGTAGGTACACTTTATCTATCTACTTGTTTTACTGATTCTCTTTCTGGGTTATCTACTTCAGCTGTAGATTCGGAGATGTGGCTTAATAGGCTTGGTCACATAGATAAGAAGGAGATGCTGGTTCTTGAGTCAAAGAGTATGCTTTCGGATTTGGAAGGCATGGATCGTGGTTTCTGTATGCAGAAGAAGAAGGTGAGATTTCTTGAGGAATCCGATGTTAGTGACAAGAACAGGAAAGCCTTGGTTTTTAAGGAGAAAGTGACGGACAGAGTTCAGCACAAGATGCAGAGGAATTCTGAGCAGAGCAAGGGTAATTTGGACAAGGGTTTGATCCAAAAAGAGCTCGCGGGAAAAAGTCAGGTCTCACAAGAAAAACACAGAGACCAACGTCAGCAGGAAAACCGGCGTCGGTGTCCAGACAGGGACCGACGTCGGCTATGTGCAGCCCGACGTCGATGACTTGGGGCAGACAGAGACCGGCGTCGGCCAGGGGAAATCGATGTCGGCAGGGAGGCAGTCGCAGGGAACCGACATCGGTCGGCTGTAGACTGAGATGTGACCGGCATCGGTTACTGAGATGAATTTTGGGTGGACAGCGAGTTGTCATGGAGTCTCAAGAGCCCATATGGAGGACTGAAGGTGTAAGTAAGTTCTTAAATTCGTCATTTCCCTTCTTTACACTAATTGTTGCTCACTTATGGCATAGGACCAGGAAGTTGTTAAAGAAGCAGAACAGGTAGATCCAGGAAACAGTGGGAGCTTGGCATGGATGAGGATGTGATTCCTTGGAGGAGAACCAAACAGGTGTTTTGGGTAGAGTTGCCAGCTGGAAGTAAGCACTGAGAGACGAATGGATGTTCAGGATGAAGAAGAGCAGAAATGGATACGTGAGATGGAAGATCAGGGTATATGATCTTGTATTAGCTGCAGGGCAATGGAGGTTTGATCATTGTGTTTCTCTTTACCAGGTTGGATAATATTAGCTACATTATCCTATTTTCTGTATGATGTGCTTGTTGCAGGGTTACATATACAGGTATTGCTGAACTAAAGGTAAAGCTAGTTCAGGTGTGTGTCATGGAGAATCTGGGAGCAGCAAGATTCTTTGGCATGAGTGTGATCTAGAGACATGGAGGTCTTGTTGACTTTGTTTCAGGATGATTGTGTGAAGCTGGTTAGCATGCCGATGGTTAGACAGTTCACAGAACAGGTGTCTTGATTCACATAATGAGGTTGAGTGCATGGTATGTACTAAACCTGAGTTTTCCCAAGCAGTGGGAGTTATCACAAGTTTGGAGTCAATCCGGGAGAGTAATACTGAAGGGCAGTTCAGTGGGACCAGCAGTAGGTGCACATGCTATGCAGGGTCAAGTTCTTTATCTACATGGTTGTAGATGCGAATGTGGCAGGTAATTTGGATGACAGGTTTTGCACCACGGATTTTGTGGTGGTTGGTCTTCAAGAGTGATCTTGAGGAGGGATACAAAGCCAAGGGAACAAACTAGACGGTGTACAGGTACAGGTACAGGTTGCAGCTGTTTATCTCCAAGTGGGAGATTGTTAGGTTGTGGAGCTAAAAGCTTCAACCCTTTGTAAACAGTGGAACAATGGTTGCTGAGATCCAGGAGCACCGGCATCGGCAGCAGGACCGACGTCGGTAGAGACCAGTGCAGAAGGCCACCGGTGACGGCAGGAAGTCGGCTGACGTCGGCAGAACCAGACAAGCAGGGACCGATGTCGGTCGCCTGTGTGTTCCAGAACTGCTCATTTCACGGACAGTTAGTTAAGTGAACGAAGAGTTTGCATGTTGAGACCAGTTAGAGTCTTGGGCTGCGAGGATAATTGTCTAAATTAAGAGTCTAAGTTATTGTTTGAGTTAGGGATCTATTTATAGACCCATTGGCATGTATTGTTTAAGGCATGAGATAGAAAGGAAGAGTTCCTTCTAGTTGTAAGATCTGTGAGTTGCAGGTTGTTGCAAGCTCATTGGGGATCTACATGTAAGTTTGGTCTTTGAATTGCAGGTTGCAGGTTCATGAGAGATCAGCTTGAAGTGCTATAGAGTGCTTGGTGTACCGGCAGGGTTATTACTGACTGGTTGGTGAGATGAACACCAATTCTGTGTGTGAGTTGGTTGTTGGGACCGTTTTTTGTGTAGGAGAGTGTGTGTGAGAAGAATTACTGTACACTTGAGGTGTGGCAAATCTCTGTAAGGTGAAAGAGTGTGGCGGCTCTTTGATGTATTCTTTTCTGTATAGTGTTAATACAAGATAGTGTATTGTCTCTCATATTCTGTGCTATTGGTGAATTCTAGTTACTTGTGTTTCTGGTTATTTCCGCATATTCAATTGCTTATATTTGGTAATCATACTGTGCTCTTTCTGAGGAGCAAGATCCTAACGGGTGGAATTAGAACATGTGTGTTTGTTCTTGGATTTCTCTCCACCCCTTTCCCAACATGCTTTGTGCAAGCTTAGTTATTTAGTTGATCTTGGCATCATCTGATAGGATCACGTTTCTTCCCTATAAAGGTGTCAGACAAGTCCTCTAAAATAATCATATTTTTTGGTTCATATTTCACCAAGAGCCTAAACTTACATTTCGTAAATACCACACTAGGATTACCATCAGTGAAGATAAAACTCGCCTCAAATGCAAAGGAGTTTGTCATGCTAAAATCAATGCTCAATTGGTGCATAGTCCTCCAAGGACCGACTATAATGTCTACAATGAGAGGCTTGCTCAAGGGTTGACCTTTGTGGATCCACATCCACTCATTGTCGTGTATTTTATTAGTCATGAGTTTTTATTTCCATAAATTTGTGGGAGATGATGAACATCCTACTGACATGATCATCTTCTCTGACCATTATGTACCTGTATTGTAGTATAAGCATGATCAAGGCCTGCTCATCTACATTGATCCATATAAGGATTAAATCAGAATCACGTTCAGTGACTATCTAATATTTTATTTGGCACATCTACTCTGATACCCAAAATGTTGAACTTATCGTCTATCAACTTGTGTGATCATTGACAACTGATCAAAGGCCAAAACAATCTCATCCCTTTATCCAATGAGAGGTGAGAAGTCTTGGTAGCTAAAAACTAATCCAAACAATCATATTTGCTCCTCATCAAGAACATTAAATAACTAAATAAAAAATGGATGGAAAAAAAAATTCCAAGCCAAAAAATACTACTATAGTATAACCCTTCTTTGAGTTAGCAATTCACTCAACTGGGTGAATTGATGTGCACTCAAAAGATGTAGTGAGGTTTATCCGGACCACCTGCTTTGGCCATATAGGATGTTTCTTCATTAGATGATGTGTTAGAATAACCATAATAAATAGAGTACCTAGATTAAGCTCCACTAGAGTGAGCAATATAATGTGCTTCTGCCTTTTTTTTTATGTGTGGAGGGTTATTTTCTAGAAGGGATCACATCACCATAGTGACTTATACCACCACAATTGTAACATGTTGGTTGTTTCATGTGACTGCTAGAACTGGAAGATAAGAAAGAATAACCATGAGATTGTGATGAATGCTTCTGAGAATTCCTTGTTTGTTCTTGTCTTTTCTCTATTTAGTGTTTCCTTGCTTTTGTGAAGTGTGCAATTTCTATGGGCTTACTGCTCTTATTCTTTGGGAAATGTTGCTCATGTTGAGTGAACAATTTATAAATAGAATAAAATGTTGTGTTATTGAGCTTGTCACTAAGATACAACATTTCCAGAAAGTTTGTATAATCTAAACTAAGTCCATTCAGAATGATGGAGATGAGCATCTATCATCAATTTTTCTACATGTAGTACAATATTTTCTCTTCAAAATTTTCATCCTTGAAATGTATTCAAAGACATCTTCATCATCATCAAGCTTATTATTCAATAATTGCACGAGGAGAATAATAGTTTTATATGCCACTTGTTTATCATACAAATCTTTCAATATTTTTAAGTCTTTCAAGCTTCAATTTTAATAGCCTCAAAGTGAATAATGACTTGTGTAGAACAAGAAAACTTAAGCAATGCAAATGCACACTTATCACATTTTTTAATTCAAGTAAGTTTGTAGCATCAGTAGACAGTGTAGATTATTTTTCATTTACTTCCCATAAATCATTAAAAATCAAAGTGTTTTCCATATAATGCTCTATTCTTTGTAATTTTTAGGTGTTAGTTTTCCAACTCACATACAAGACCTACAATTTCAACCTTGAACCTCCTTGAACCTTGAACCTCTTTGTAAGTTTCTTATAAAATATTTACAACCAACTCTTCTACAATTTTTTATGAAGTAATTTAAGTAAATATTTCTATATAAACTGTAATTTTCTATGTTTCATTTAAAAATAAATAAAAATATTGTGCATGTAAAAGAAATTCACCCATGAAATTTTCAATTTGAAAAGTGTACAGCTTCATTCTTGAGGGGTCTACGTGAAGACAATGCAAGTAATATGCAACAGTCAGAGAAGGATTTCAGCGCCCATGTCTTGTTTCAACACTTGAATGTCATTCTTCATTGAACCAATATTTCAACGCCATCATAAATATTTATTTCCAATGCCCTTCAACTTCTGCCACACATTTCAAGTTGTTAAAAATGTCCTCCATCAAATATTTTCAACTCAAAATATTTTTTTTTGGATTTAGGATTAAAAAATCAGTGCCCAACTCTAAATAACACCCTCGGACAAAAATAATGGTGCCCAACTTCTTTATTCTGGTAGATTCTTGCAAATTCTCCAACGCTGCTTTGGCAAAACAATAAAAAAAAGTGTTTTAATAACCATCAGGATAGTATGGGGCTTCTGGTATGTTGACAAATTTAGGACTTCAGATCTTTTTCATCAGAAAAAACTCTTCCATTTCTTCCGACACCTTTTGAAAGGCAAACGACAATTTTTTTAAAATAAAAATTGTCTTTCCAGGCAAAGGATGGTGCTTCCCAATACAAAATGAATAGAAAACAACAATATGAAGTGTTTCAGGCAAAGAATGTGCTTTACAACACAAAATAAATATAAAATGACAATATGAAGTGTTCCAGCGAAAATGATAGCCTCTTTAAAAAACTTCAAAATTAAGTTTCCCAAGTATTTTTTTTTAGAGGAATTCTTTAAGGTTTTTTCTTCAGATGAATCCTTCAAGTTGCTTCTATGATTGTAACATTCCCGAGAATCCAACACCATCATGTTCTAATATCACTGATAAGACGAGAATAACGTAAGTAATTGGAAGAACACTACATAATTTTTTTGATTCACAAAATCTGACAATAGTAAAATATCTCATAATTTTTGTTACATCTCTTCACCAATCTTTAAATAAGCTTTCACACTTCACTGAACTCCTTATAACTACCAACTCCTATATAACCAACATAACTTACTAACGTAATAATTAATGCTAAATATTAATTACTTGTATTAAATTATGTCTTAAGGAGTGTCTCTCACGAGATACATGCTCTTATATGAAATAGTGTAATAAATTATAAAATATTTTGGATCAAATAACTCAACGTTATTAATAATATAGGGTAAGTGCTACTAACATACATATTTTAGATATAGATAAATCTATGTATAATACACCGATATATATCATTCTTGAGATACTCACAATTCAATATGATATAAATGCCTCGAGAATAATATCTATCGGTGTATTATACATAGATTTATCTAAGATATATATGCTAGTTATAAGATAATAATATGATATGTTATTAATAATGTTGAGTCATTTTATGTAAAATATTTAATAATTCATTATACTAATTTGTATAGGGGCATGTATCTCGTATATGTATGTATGTATATATACATATATATAAATATAATATATCATTCTATTATAATTATAAATATATATTAAAATAATAATATCTATATTTAATTATTATAATAAAAATATAATATATGTAATCATATATAATATATTAATTTAATTAAAAAATATATATTATATATTTTTTATTACATATATTATTAATAATATATAAAAATAATAGTAAATTGTATATTGCTATAACATTTATATTTATAAATATATAATATGTTTGTTTATATAATATATTTAATTTAATATATATATTTTAAGATTTCTCTTCTCCATTATTTTATCGTTACTCAAATTTATTATGAAATAGAATATATCGTTATCGTACAATACATTACTCTCAACTCTACCAAAAATATAAAAATATTGTTGCTTAAGCTTGTGTTGAAAACTCAAGGAAAAATCAGCAATCTTACCAATTTACTCACCTTTACTTTACTTTACATTACAAAAGCAAGAACAAACAAATTATGTGAAAGCCTCCTCCTTCCTAACTTGCACCTTCGCGACAACTACTTGTCAACGTGTTTGTCGCGAATGTTTGTTTCGTTCGTACCTCATCCGAGGCAAGGCGAATTAGATTCAAATCAAACGTCGTGTTAGTGTTAGTGTTAGTATTAGTATTAGAATTAGATTCTTCTTTAGAAAAGAAAGGGCATCACGTGTTGAAGGTAAAAAACACTTTGATGTTGTGGAGAAAGACCCCACCAATTTAAATTTAACACTCCATTTAAAAACAATTAAATGCTTCAAACTATTAAGACAAATGCACACTTCGCTAATATTTTATACCTCTACTACTCGTACAAATAAAGTTGTGGTAGAAGATTTTTGGTATGGCGTTAATTTTCAATTATATGGTAATACGGTACGTTATTCGAACAGAATCTTTGTCCAATCATAGTATATATATTTTAAACACACAGCCACGGTTTATAGTTTTATAAAATTATTATATTTATGCTAATAATATTTATTTATATAATATTAAGTCAAGATTATTTTTTTTAAATAATTTTAGGGTTTAGGTTCTTAATTGTAGATTTTTTTTTTAAATTTTTAAATCTTTACAAAATATAATAAAGTGTTAAAATCAAGTAAAATATAATATTAATTTGATGTGTATGGTATATTTTAATAGTCAAGGTTTAGTGAGAAGTGTTGAGAGTTGTAATATTTGTTGATAATGTGTATAAGATAATTTAGATGAGGCATCAAGTTGTTAAAGTAATTATAAATTTAATATCTTAAAATGTAAATCAATTTTATGTTATTTCCTCCATTGATATATATTCCCCCCATGTTACATATAATTACAAGTATGTCTTACTCTTTGCTTAATGGATACCTTCAACTTGAAGTTGACACCATTAGACCTTTTTCATTGTGTTGATTTCATATCAACTTTGGTTCAATTTTACGTTAGATTTTCCTACGTGAACTTTGAGCACTATTCACATATTTTAAGTCAATTTAAAGTTGCTTATTTTCATTAAAAATAAATAAATAATTATAAGGAATCGTGGCTTAGTCATGTGCAAATGATTTTAGATATATGTAAAAAAGATTGTGAAATGCAATAATTGTGATCCATAAAAATCTTAAACTCGAAATCACAACATTATATATAAAAAATTGGTTGAAGGTGTTCTTCATTATAAATAAATAAAACATCTTTTCACATAATATTTAAATACCTTAACACTCTCAAATTAATTGTATTATTGAGATATTCATCCCTTATTTATTATTATTTATTTTTTTTAAAAAAACATTAAATACCAAACATAAAATATGATCTCGTAAAATTTAAATACTTTACAGATATTTAAACTTGATTGTCGATCCACATCCCATTATCTCCGAATATGGATTCAAAAATTCCACACACATTCTTAGCCTTGCACACACATACATAATATATTAATGTCAATAAAAATTAGCGAGCAAAGTTTTCGTTGATTACAATAGAACATGCAAAATTCACATAGAAAATTGATAACCAAGAAACCATCACAGAATATCTAGAAGAATTTTCAAAGAAAATTTATCCATTGGGTGCACGAACGCCAAACCTAGGCTGACAACTAGTACCCTTATGTTCGAATTGGAATCCATGAAGTTGAATATATCACTAAAATTAGAACTTGTAGATGCCCATGCATAATTTCCAACTAGCCACAACCATAAACACCAAAAATGAAAGTAAAACTACCCTTCTTCCTAGCAAGAACAACAATTACACCATATGTTTTGTGTCCTCTCCTTTTGAGGCCCATTCAAGTGGAAAGAAAT